>JAMJFZ010003161.1:2067500-2080000 GCA_026225945.1 Cricetomys ansorgei
GTAGAGGAACCTGGAGGGCATTGTGGTAAGTGAAATGAGGCTATTGACTTTTTTTTTTTAGTTTAAAAACTGAAATAATTGTCAAAGTAATAAAAAATAAGGAAACTGAGAAATTTTCACAGCCAAGAGGAAACTAAGGAGAAAAGCCAGCTTGGTGTAATGGGCCGTCTTGTGGACAGGGCCTGGGTTAGGCTCCTGGGGGATCTGAAGAGTGGACTTTAGTGTGTTACTCGTATCAGTACACTGTGAAGAGCGAGGGCACTGGGCTGGAGGCACACGGGAACTGGCGTCCCTGGAATCCTTCCGTAAATCCAGAATGTTCTGCATAAGAAAGCCTGTTTAAAAAAAAATCAGTTTGTGGGACCAGAGATGGCTCAGCAGTGAAGAGGGCTTCTGCTCCTGTGAGTTTGGGTCCCAACGCCAGGTCAGATGGTCCATAACTGCCTGTGACTCCAGCTCTGGGGGTGTGATGCCCTCTTCTGGCCTGTGTGGGCACTGCACTCTCATGCACATACCCACCTATAGACACGCATGCATACACATTTAAAAAATTAAATAAGTCCTAAAAAACCCTAATTCAAGACTGGCAAGATGCTTCTGTGGTAAAGCTGCTTGCCACACAAGCTTGACAACCTGAGTTTGAACCCCAGAACCCACAGTGGGAGGAGAAAAATGACCCCTGAAAGTTGTCCTCTAACCTCCATGTGTGCCTACATGTGTGTGGACATGCACACACACACACACACACACACACTCACACTGTCAGAGCATCCTGTGCACACATGGTCCATCCTCCCCTGTTGTAGCTGAGCAAGCCGAAGCTCAGACCCACATGGCCACGTGACTTGTAAGGCCGAATACAGAGACGCCATAGGATCAAATCCCCGGGCACTTAAACACCTTGACTTCAGACTGATTAGAATAGCAACATCTACAGCCAGCCAGAGGTGACACTCAGCACTCTGTGCGGGTCCCCCACCTAGTAAATTTTCACAGTGCCCCCACTAGGCAGGCCCCAGCACCATCGCCGCTTACAGAAGAGGAAAGTGACTCTCCAGGAGCCGGCGTCAACACGAAAGAACCACAGGCAAAGCCAGAATTTGAACCCGGGAAACAAACTCCAAATTCATGTTTTCATATCCCCAGATACATTCCTTGAGGATTAGACTTTAAAAATAATAATTATAGCTATAATTATTATTTTGGGTTTTTGAGACAGAGTCTCTCTGTGAAGCCTAAGTTGGCCTTGAACTCACAATTCTTCTGTCCTGGCCTTTAAGTGCTGAGAATTTCTGATGATATCACGCCAAACTAATTTTTTTATTTAGTTATTTTCAGTACGTGACCCGAACACAGAGCCTCACACGGGTGCTGCATCTCTGAGCTCTTAGACCCCCTCTCCCCCACCTCCCCCAATGACCTTTTGTTTTGGAACAGGGTTTCACTAAATTACCTAGGCAGGCATGAACTTACCATCTACTTGTAGCTAGGGTTATAGCCTGTGCCTCCAGGCCTGACTTAAATTGTGAATTTAAAATTTTAAGTTTTATTTATTATTATTACTATACCCATGTGTGTGTGTGTGTGTGTGTGTGTGTGTGTGTGTGTGTAAATCAGGTGTGCTCAGCTCCTGGCTGGCAGGAGCCGGATGGAGACAGAGGTACTGTGCCAGTCTGGGGCAACACCGGTACAACTTCTGGGGTCTCCATAAGTGGCCAGAGAGACGGGCCTGCTGTGGCTTGGGGCTGAGCTGTCAATGGCCCATGTGACCTCCTCCCCCACCCCAGAAGGTCCTCCCAGGTCCCCAGTGATGAGACAGAGCCTGCGTGCCCCTTCTCCCTCTGATTAGCCCTTATCTTTCTGGCTTTGCCTCGCTTGGCTGCCTGTGATATTCATTTGCACTGCAGGGCCTTTGTCCTGCCCTGGGCTCAGAGTCCCTGCCTGTGACGTTCTGGAACTTGATGCCTATTCTTGATGGTCCTGGGTTCCCACAATCCAGAGCAGCGATTCTGGAACATAGCAGGCTCCCATTAAGTGTCTGTTGAAGAGAATCAAATTAAGAGAAACTACCTCTTGTGCTTTGATGTTGGATTTCAAGGCATTGAGAGACACCCACACTCACCCTCCTTCCAAAATAACTTCTCTCTCTCCAGACTCTCTTTTGCCCCAAATTCTATGATTAAGGCTTCATTTTTTTGGCTTACGCCAAATAGAGACTTTGTACATAATTTTAAAAAATTCTTATTTTTAGCAGGAAACAGAAGGTACATTGAAAAAAGTTTATCTTGGGGTGTGTTGGGGGTATTAATAAAAGAAGTCCAGAGTAAAGGCACTCTGGGTCCTGCAGTAACAGGAAGTTGTTACTTCCCTAGAGCTAAAGGGCCTAAGGGAGCACAGAGGGCTGAGCTTTTAGGGGGACAGAGGCTGTGGCTGCCCCCTAATCCAGGCCTGAGGTAGGTGTCTCCTGTTGCTCTCTTGAAGCAGCAACTCCTCCCCCTGACACACACACACACACACACATGCATACACACACATGCATACACACATACACACATATACACACACACACACACATGCATACACACATATACACACACACATACACACACACATACACACACACATACACACACACATACACACACATATACACCCACAGACATACACACACACACACACACACAAACACACACACATACATACACATACACACACACATATACACACACGCATGCACACACACACACACGCATACACATATATACACACACCAACACACACACATACACACACACACACATACACACACTCCACAGCCCACAGGAAGCCAGAGGGTGGAGGCTCTCCTGAGCTTTGCAGGCAGGCCCAGGGCCAGAGGACGAGAGGAAATGCACCCTGGCTGGGATCAAGAGAATGATTTGGGAATAGTAAGCCTGTTGGTTATGATTAGCATAAGCAAAGATGTTACATTCTTTAAGAGAAAGGGGTGAGGCTGGGCCTGGGGACTCAGGCCTTGCACCCCAGCTGGGAAGCTGGAGCCGGAGGACGGCGATCTCAAGGCCTATTTGGGCCACAGGGTAATAGCCAATACCGTCTCGAAGTACAAGGCCAGGGCTGCAGCTCAGTTAACAGAGTGCTCGCTAGCCTGCACCAGGCCCTGGGTTCAGCTCCCAGTGCCACTTACACAGGGCACGGTGGGGCACACCTATAATCCCAGCTCTTGGAAGGTGGAGAAGGGGAGCAGAGGTTCAAGGTTGTCTCTGGTTACGCAGAAACCGTGTTTCAAAATAAACAAGTAAGAACACTAAACAAAGGGAGACGGGCCTGCGACATAGCTCAGTGGTCAGGGCTTGCCCAGCAGGCATGATGAGGGCGTGGTTCAATCCCTGTTACCAGGAAGTCGAGGTGGGGAGTGTGTGTGTGGAGATCTGGAGCCTGGTCCTGAGAAGGAGGCAACCGAGTGGGACGGCAGCGTCTTAGCTTCCTTCTCTTTCAAATAAAGATGCTCTACCTGTTTCCAGGAATGGTGTTGGGATTTCCCGTGAAGGCACTATGAATGGCAGTCGGACTCCTAGGGGAGCCCAGCTACGGAACCATCACCCGGGTTTGACTAACTGGTCGGGAGCTTCTGAGTTCTGGGCCAGTCTTGAGCACAGTGTTCCCTTGCCATGCCTCTGGTGGGAGCCGTTGCTCCCACTTCTCGGAAAATGCAGGGACTGCATAGCTTATCTTTGAACCTGGGTCTGGGAGAGAGTAGGGAAAGTGGGAGCAGGGGCTGGCTAAGGTTGGAGAGCAACGACAGGAGGGGCAGGAGGCAGAGGACTGGCTCCTAGACTGAAGACAAGGCTCCCTTGGTGCCAGCAGGGCTCAGGGATTGGGTCTCAGGCTCAAGGTGAGGTCCAGGGGCCAGAAGCATCAGATTACCAGGAGGTCCTTAGAAGCGAGGGGTCTCGGGCCCGCTGACTCAGGATTCGCCTTCCACAAGGTGCCCAAGTTATAATTACAATTTTTAAAAAGGTGTGTGTGTGTGTGTATGTGTGCATGTGTGTGTGTATGTGTGTATATGTGTGTGTGTGTATGTGTGTATGTGTGCATGTGTGTGTGTATGTGTGTATATGTGTGTGTGTGTATATGTGTGTATGTGTGCATGTGTGTGTATGTGTGTATGTATGTGTGTGTATGTGTGTGTGAATGTGTGTGTATGTGTGTGTGTATGTGTGTATGTGTGTATGTGTGTGTATGTGTATATGTGTGTATGTGTGTGTATGTGTGTGTATGTGTGTGTGTATGTGTGTATGTGTGTGTGTATGTGTGTGTATGTGTGTGTGTATGTGTGTGTATGTGTGTGTATGTGTGTGTGTATGTGTGTATGTGTGTGTGTGTGTGTATGTGTATGTGTGTGTGTGTGTGTGTGTGTGTGTGTATGTGTGTGTGTATGTGTATGTGTGTATGTGTGTGTATGTGTGTGTGTATGTGTGTGTATTTGTGTGTATGTATGTGTGTGTATGTGTATGTATGTGTGTATGTGTGTGTGAATGTGTGTGTATGTGTGTATGTGTGTGTGCATGTGTATACATGTGTGTACGTGTATGTATGTGTATGTATGTGTGTATGTGTAAGTGTGTATTTGTGTGTATGTATGTGTGTATATGTGTATGTGTATATGTATGTATGTGTGTGTATGTGTGTGATGTGTGTATGTGCACATGTATATGTATGTGTGTGTATGTGTGTGATGTGTGTATGTGCATGTGTGTATGTGTGTGTATGTGCATGTGTGTATGTGTGTGTATGTATATGTGTATGTATGTGTTTGTGTGTGAATGTGTATATATATTTGTATGTGTGCGTGTGTGTGTACGTGTGTACATGTGTACGTATATGTTTGTATGTGTATGTGTGTTTGGGTGCATGTAGAGGCCAGACATTGATGTTGGATGTCTTCCTCTGTTGATCTTTACTGTATTTTTTAAAATGTGCTGGGTGTTTGACTGCATGTGCCTGTGTACCTGTGGGTGCCCAGTGCCCTCAGAAGCCAGGAGAGGGTGCCAAGCCCCCTGGTTGTGAGCCACCATGTGGGTGCTGGGAATCAAACCCAGGTCCTCTGAAGAGCAGCCAGTGCTCTGACCTGTTGAACAACCTCTCCAGCCCCTCCACTATCCTGTGTTTTGAGAAATGTCTCTCAGTGAGCCTGGAACTCACACAGCAGCTGGCCAGTGAACACCACAGATAGTCTTCCTCCCCAGAACCAGGCTGCAGCTGCCCCGTCATGCTGGGCTTTTAACCTGGGGGCAAAGGATTTGAACTCAGGTCCTCATGCATGTCAGGCAAGCAAGCACTTTCCCTCACAGCCACCTCTGGCCCACACTGGCATTTGAGTCTGGAGGGGCACTCTGGCCTCATTTCCCATGAGTGAACTGTGCTGTGCCCTCCTGGCGCCATTTCCCTGTTTGCTTGCTTGTCACGGACGGGCTCTGGGCTCCCGTGTAACCCAGGGTGGGTTCAAACTCCGACTGCAGCTGAGGGCGCACCCTTCCGCCCCGCTCACAGCACGAGCCCCTGCTTCCCAAGTTCTGGGTTCACAGGTGCCAGCAAGCCTAACTCCGTGCAACTTTTTTCTTTCAGAAAGTCATTTAACAAACACGGAGTCCATCCTTAGCACTGGGGTAGAGGAAATTAGTAACATACAGATGTAGCTCAGAGATAGAGCACTTGCTTGGCATGCATGAGGGTCTGGTTTCGATTCCCAGCACCACAAATAACAAATGATTAACAACAAAGAATCAACTAGGAAATGTCAATAGGAGGAATGTAAAGCGAGGTTGTGCACGAGTGAAAGAGGGCGATCCCCAGGGCTGGAGAGCTCTGCTGCCCTTGCAGAGGACCCAGGTTCCGTTCCCAGCGCCACATGGTGGCTCACAGCCTCCTCTAAGTCCAGTTCCAGGGACCCGATGTCCTCTTCTGGTCTCTACTGGCTCCTGCACACATGTGGTACACATAAAGATGTGCAGGTACACACACACACACACATACACACACACACACACACACACACACACACATACACACACACAGGCACACACACACACACATACACACACACATTGCACACACACACATACCCCCACACACATGCACACACACACACATACACACACGTACATACACACACACGCACACACACACGTGCACACACATACACGCACATACAAAAGGCTGTCCTCTAACACACGTACACATACACATATACACACATACACACACATACACACACACATACACATGCACACACACACACACACACACACACACACGCCCCCATGTTGAAGGCATGGCCCTTTAAGAGGTGGGGCATCTTAGGTCCCCCCCGTGCTTGTCCTTGAAGGGAGCAGTAGGGATCTAGGCCCTGCCTCTGTCCTCCCGATGTGAGATGTGAGCTAGTTTCTTTAACACAGTTTCCTGCTGTGGCTGCTGCCTTGAAACACACACCCAGAGCAGCCGAGCCAATTAAATGATCGGCCAGAAGCCTCCAACGCTGTGAGCCAAAATTAACTTACTTAAGAAAAAAAAAAAAAAAAAAAAGAGGTTTCTCTCAGAGGTTTGTTGCCATAATGGCCGGCTAATGATGGCTCTGCCTCAGTTTCTGTATCTGTCAAATGAGAATTACAGCAGTGTGCACAGGCTTGGAATAGGGGTTAGAAAGCCTTTAGGCCAGTACTTGATCAGCAAGCAAGGAGTTTGTGGGCCTGTGACTGATTCACAAGCCTATCTCAGGTAATAGGAGAGGCAGGGATGTTATCTGTGCGTGGTGCCCAGCGGAGGATCTCACCCTGTGCACAGAGCGGAGGAGGGGAGGAAAGCTTTGTCCCCAGGAGGAGGCTGTTGGGCTGTGGGCCATGACAGTCAGTAAGCACTTTCGTGAGAACTAGAAAGACCTTCGTGGGGGACGCTCTCCACAGGCGCTCTGTGACTGATGCTCTTGCTGGGCTCCCTGACCTCCGGCTCTTTGAAGCCCTGGGCTGAGTGCCCTCTCTACTTCCTCTTGTCGCTAATTGGAAGTCAGTGGGTTGGCTCAGGCCAGCAGATGGTGATACCCAGGCGGACTGGCACTGAAACTAGTCTGCAGAGTTCAGAGTTAGTGAGTTCTGAGAGCCAGAGGCCCCAAGCGGTTAACTCGGGCGTTTCTCGGGCTTTGATCAGAAGGTTTGTTTCTGAAATCTGTGGGGCTGCTATCCGCCCTCCTAGCTCCAGTGGCCTGCCGTGTGAGCAGCAGTGTGTGTGTGTGTCAGTGGCCTGCCGTGTGAGCAGCAGTGTGTGTGTGTGTGTGTGTGCGCGCATATGTGTGTGTGTGCATGCATATGTGTGTATATGTGTGTGTGTCTGTGTGCGTGTGTGTACATATGTGTGTTTGAGTGTGTGTATGTGTCTGTGTTTGCGTGTGTGTATGTGTGTGTGCATATGTGTGTGTATGTGTGTGTGTGTGTGCATCTATGTGTGTATATATGTGTGTGTATGTGTGTGTATATGTGTATGTATGTGTATGTCTGTGTATGTGTGTGTATGTGTGTGTACATGTGTATGTGTGTGTATATGTGTGTGTGAGTGTGTGCATATATGTGTATGTGTGTGTGTGCGCATATGTATATGTGTGTGTGTGCATATGTATATGTGTGTGTGTGTGTGTGTGTGTGTGTGTATGTCTGTGGGGGGGGTCTCACTCTGGGCCCTTGCAGATTTTGTAACATTGAACTTCTGACTCAGAGATGTTCTTGGAAATGTGGGGGATTTTGCCTTTGCTCTGGGGGGAGTCAGGAAAGAGTTTGGTCTTGTGGCCCAAGGCCCAGCTCAGCAGAAGGAACTCAATCTCCAAGCCGCTGAGATGATCCCAGGTCCCAGGCCAGGACAGAAGCAAGTTGAGACAGAGCTTTTAGAGTCTCACTCTGGGGGTAACCGGGAAGTTTGAACGAAGTTTAGCCGGTGCTGGGGCTCCTGAGCATCCGCTAGCACATGTTCTCCCTCAGACACTTGTCAGCTCCAGCACTGAGCCGGGCAGCCTGACCGCACAGGAGGCTGGCAGCCAGCAGACTTCTGCTTCTGTTTTTACCGCTGTGAAGGAGACACCGCTGCTGCCTCATACTGAGACGATTATTTTGACACAATTTCAAATGTACACAAAAACTACAAATACGAAGAACTCCCATACGCCCTCCACCAACTTCACAGACACTGTTGCCTTTGGATTCTCCCCCTTGCACACAGAATACATAAGTGCATTTATGAGTGTATGTACAGCTACCGCACAGCATCCGTGGTGGGTTGGTTCCCGGGCCCCTCGAAGATACCAAAGTCCATGATGCAAGTGCTTTTACCTGCCGAGCTGTCCTGCCTGCCCGTGTTCTTCATTTGTGAGACAGGCTCTTGGGATGAACCTATGCTGACCTCAGATTCATGGTCTTCCTGTCTTGGCCTCCCAATTGCTAGAATTACAGGTGTGTGTGTGTGTGTGTGTGTGTGTAGTGTAGGTATGTGTATGAGCATGTGTGTACACATGTAAACAGTGGGGGCCAGAGGTGACATTCATCTCAAGAGCTATGTTCCTTGTTTTGAGACTGTTTCATACTGGTCTGGGGCTTGTGGATCAGGCTGGTCTGATTGGTCAGCAGCCCCAGGGATCTACCCGCCTCTACCTTCCCCATGCATGTACAAAATGTACTAGTATGCCCAGATTTTTACGTGTATTCTGGGGCTTAAACTCAGGTCTTCATGCATATATGGAAAACACTTTTCAAACTAAGCTACCTCCTATAGTCCTGTAGGAGTATATTTTCCACTTGTGTGTATTACATTCAAGCATGCAGTGTTTGCAGGTGTGGGCACCTGTGTGAGGATGCGCGCCTGTGAGGGCATGTGGGGCCCTGAAGTTGATTCTGGGAATCATCCTCCATAGCTCTTTCACTTAGTCTTTGAAGCAGGGTCATCAATCAAACCCAGAGCTCAATGATATAGGCAGTCTTGACAACCAGCTTGCTCTGGGATCCTTGCCTCTCCTTCTAAGGCTGGCATTTCAGCTTTCACAGCACCCGGTATTTACCTACTGTGCTGGCTAGTGTTCATGTCTACTCAACACACCCTATAGTCATCTTCGAGGAGGGAGCCTCAGCTGAGAGAATGGCTCTATAAGATCGGGCTGTAGGCAAGCCTGTGGGGCATTTTCTCAATTAGTGATCAATGGGAAGGGCCCAGCCCATTGTGGGTGGGGCCATCTCTGGCTGGAGGTCCTGGGTTCTATAAGGAAGCAGGTTGAGCAGGCCATATGGAGCAGGCCAGTAAGCAGCCTCTGCATCAGCTCCGGCCACCTGGTTCCTGCCTTGATTTCCTGCCTGCCTTCCCTGAGTGGTGGACTGAGATGAAGAAGTGTAAGAAAATAAACCATTTCCTCCCCAGATTGCTTTTGGTCACAGTGTCTGTCACGGCAGCAGGAACCCAGCCTCCTGGGTTCTGGGGATCTGGATGCTGGTCTTTGTGGTTGCACAGCAAACGCTTTAACCACTGGGCCACCTCCCCAGCTCCCACTACACTTGCTGTCCTTTCAAAGGGAAAGAGAAGAGCAGTTTAGGCATGGACCCCGCAGATGTGGGTTTGTTCTAATGTTTGGCCCACATGTGGTTGATCCTCAGATGTAGAGCCACAGACAATAAGCTGACTTATCTGTGTGTTTTCAAGTGTAAGTTGTAAACACACTTACGCTTAGTGCTGTCACACGCGTTTCCTGAGAACAGGCGTGCTTTTTATTATACACAGTGCACAGCCAGCATCGCCTCACCTCTATTGCCGAATCTACAGTTAATATTCTAGTGTCATCTTCCCATAACACCCTTCATGGTTTCCCAACCCAGGGTCTAACGGGATGAACTTTATATTGTGTTACCAAGTTCCCTCAGTCTATAATAGAGAGTCGTCCTTCAACCTTTGTTTTTCACATCTGTGAGAACTTTTGAAATGAAAATACTTCTAAAAATGTTCTCGTGACTGACTGCTCTGAACGCCAACCTGTCTAGTCGCTGGCCTTCGAAGCCTCTGGACAGGTGGGCCTGACAACAGTCTATTTTGGTCAGGCCTGGGCATCGTGGCTCATCCATCTGCACTGGTCTCACGTGGTCCTGGGATCTGTGCTTGAGTCCACAGTTGATGCCTAATCAGTACTTGCTGATTCGCCAGGAGAGAAGAGGGTTTGGCTGCTGCATTAAATTACCCAAACGACATTCCAGGAAGGTGTCTGCTGAGGAGAGATGAAGACAAAAGGCTCATCTCCCAGAGGCCAAAGGCAAACATGGCGGGGCGGGATTGGGGCTGCACACACTTCATCGAGACAGGGCCTCTTGTAGCGCAGGCCGGTGCCTTACCGCTGAACGGCAGCGTGAGCCTTCCCCCTCGGCCCGCCTTATTTCTGTTGCAGGGGAAGGTCAGGCTGTTCCTCCTCAAGTTTTCTGTCAGCTAGGGCCGGATGCTGGCATTGTAGACAGAACATTGTTCAGTCTTAAAAAATAATAAAGTTCTTAGCCAGGCAGTGGTGGCACACACCTTTATTCCCAGCACTTGGGAGGCAGAGGCAGGCAGAGCTCTGTGAGCTTAAAGCCAGCCTGGTCTCCAGAGTGAGTTCCAGGACAGCCAGGGCCACACAGAGGAACCCTGTCTCAAAAACCAAATAAATAAATAAATAAACTAAATAAAATAAAATAAAATTCTTGGAAGACGTGTTGTAATTGCCTGTAATCCCAGCAATTGGGAAGTGGAGGTTGAATGAATGACCAGGGTTCAACTATTGCAGGTTTCAGGCCAGCCTTGGCTACCTGAGGCTACAGCAGGTTTCAGGCCAGCCTTGGCTACCTGTCTCAGACAACAAATAACAAACATAGTTGTTTCTTTCTTTCTTTTCCGTCAACTCCTTTCTATTAGTGTGCGCGTGCGTGCAAGCGTGTTTGAGTGAGGGCATGTCAAGGTCAGAGGACAACTTTGGGGTTGGGCTCTCTCCCTTGGCTTTGTTGAGGCAGGGTCTCTTGTTTCTCTGCGCGATCTGAGCTGGCTGGCCTGCGAGCTCTGGGCACTAACGCTCCTGACTCGCCCTCCCACCGCACCGTAAGAGTTCCAGAATTACAGATGTGAGCCACTGCATCAGCTTTCTGTGGGTTCTGAGGTGTAAGCTCAGGTCGTCAGCTTTGCGGCAAGCCCCTTTGCCTGGCGATCCGCCGTGCCAGCCCCGTCGTATTGGAGGAGCCCTGGAAACGCTAGGACAAAGGACAGAAACCGGCCATCAAAGCACGCTTTTTTAACACCTGTATGTGCCTCTCTGTGTGTGCACATGTGAGCTTAGTGTATGCGTGCGTCGCTCGGCACACGCAGGCAGAGCTCAGAGCGCAACCCGCAGGAGTCACTTCTCCTTCCACCGTGCAAGTCCCAGGGACGGAATGCAGGTGGCTGGCTTGGCAGCACGCTCCTTTACCCATTCAGTCTTCTCATTGGCCCCCAAGAAAGGTTTGTTTCAAAACAAAAGCCTTGGAAACTCACAGCGGTGGCTCACTACTGCACTCTCAGTGCAGAGAGGCCGAGTCAGGAAGACGGTCTTGAGTCTTGAAACCAGCCTGGGTTACAGAGTGAGACCCTGTTTTAAAAACAGAAAAGAAAATTCCAGAATAGAAAAGGAAGAGGAGGAGGGAAAGGGGGGGGCCCTTGGTGTCTTGGGAGTATGCTGCATGGGGTGGGGTCTTCTGGGTGGGGTAAAGTAGAGATAAGGGATCTGCAAAATCTGGGTTTGTTTTTTTTTAAGCCACTGAGGATATAGTTAAGTGGTTGGTGCTTGCCTACTATGCCCAAGGGCCAGTTCAACCCCCAGCAACACACACACACACCACACACAAACACACACATCACACATACACAAGAAAAATGTGCTTTTACACAATTCTAGAAAAGCATCACATTATCACAAAATTTGTCTGGATTGTTGAGTTTTCGGGCACCACTTTAAATTGTGCGTTTAAAAGAAATGCCTCCCTGGCCTCTCCTGCGTCCCGGTCCTGGAAGCCAGGACAGATTTGTAGGTAGAGACAGAAATAGTGCCCATGCCTCCTGCCCCAACTCCTGTGACCTGAACTACGAGTGACTCTGGGACGCATTCTGTCCCGGCATCACTGGCAATGAGAGGAGGCTTTGGTCCGCTCCCTGTTTTGCCATGTTCCCTGGCTCATGGGCACAGTCTGCAGTGTGGCTGCTGAGCTGGTTCCCTGGGTGGTATCCCGGGGTCCGCAGGACCCATCTACCCAATGCCGTAAGGACATCTTTCTTTGCCAAGTCTTCACATACCTTGGCTGACTAGTAAGACATCTAAGGGTCTGGACGGAAGCCCGAAGAACACAACGGGTGCTTTATAATAGTAATCAAGCTGAACCAGGCTTCTGTGTTTACACCGTATGCCCCACAGTCCCCAGGGACTTCCCTTTCAA
>JAMJFZ010003161.1:2085000-2102500 GCA_026225945.1 Cricetomys ansorgei
GAGACCTATTTGCTTAGTGATTAAGAATATTAGATGGTGGTGCATACACCTTTAATCCCAGCATGCAGGAGGCAGAGGCAGGTGGGTCTCTGTGAGTTCAATACTTGCCTGGTCTACAGAGTGAGTTCCAGGACAGCCAGGGCTACAACAGAGAAACCTTGTCTTAAAAAACAAAACAAAGCAACAACAGCAACCAAACCAAAACCAAACACGAGATAGGAAGTCAGCCCCTCCTGCCTTCCAGCTTTGGAAACACCAACTCTATCCTGGTCCTCTGCTTCCACACCTGAAAATAGACAATCAGAACACCTACCTCAGAGATTTCCTCACTTGGAAGCTAGTGGAAAGCCAGGGGGCTGAGGATGTAGCTCAGTTGGTACAGCAGGCAGGAAGCCCTGGTTCACATCTCAGAGCCACATAAAAATACATGGTGGCTCATGGCTGAAATCCCGGGACTCGGGGGTGGGGGTGGGGTAGGATGGATCGGAAGAGCAGGAGTTCAAGGTCATTTGTGGCTAAGGCTGAATATGAAGTTTGAGGCCAGCTCAATGTACGCAAGACCCTGTCTCAAAAAAAAAAAAAAAAAAAAAAAAAGGAAGAAAGAAAGAAAAAGAGAGAGAAAGGGAGGAGGGAAGAAGGAAAGATGAAGGAAGGGAGGGAAGAAAGAAGGAAGGAAGCAAAGGGGCAGGAGAAATGGCTCAGTGGATAAGACCATGCACGGCTTTTGCAGAAGGTCCAGTTTGGTTTCCAGCACCCTAGTCAGGCAGCCTGTAAGTCCAGCTCCAGGGATTCTTTCACCCTCTGCTGGACTCCACAGGCCCCTGCACTCATGTACACCCCCTCACCCACACCCACACAGAATTTAAAAATATAAAAATTGCAAAAACATCCCTTTTAAAAAGAAAGACAAGAAGCCGGGCGGTGGTGACACACGCCTTTGATCCCAGCACTTGGAAGGCAGAGGCAGGCAGATCTCTGTGAGTTCGAGGCCAGCCTGGTCTACAGAGTGAGTTCCAGGACAGCCAGAGCTACAACAGAGAAAACCTGTCTCCAAAAACAAAAAGAAAGACAAGAAAAATCAAATACAAACAGAGTCTCAGCTGGTCAGGTTGCTTAAGAAGGCTTTGCCCAGAAGGTTCTAGTAATCTTTAACTGTGTAGAGTACAGGATGCTTATCAGCTAAGAACTCACATCCAAGGCACAGGGAGGAGACTCTCTCAGGCAGGGACAACTTTTTCGTTCCAAGAGCTTGGAACCTAATGAGAATGGTAACTTCAGCCTCAGAATGATCACTGTCTTGACTCAGGAAGCTCAGGAAAGCCCTGCTTTCAGAAGGAAAGAGTCAGGATTCTGTAGGTAGCATGAGGCGTCTGCAGGAGCAAGCAGCCCACAGCTGCCTGCGGCTGACGCAGTCGGAGCAGAGAGAAATGATTCACTTTGACTCCGCCATCTACCCCAGGACTTTAGCCAAGTGCAGGTTTGGGGTTCATTGACTTGAAAGAGTAACTTTGTGTTTCCCAAAGGCACTGTCACTGTGTGCGGAGACCCTGCAGGCGAGGTTGTGCTGGGTGGGTGGGGTGAGCCACTTCTGTTTGTTAAGTCTGGGGAGAGAATGAAACTGAGGGTCCTTACGCCCACCTCCCCTCCCCCCCTCAAAGGCACAGAGCTGAAAGGTGTCTTTGAGAAGCACGGGAGACGAGGGGCGGTGACTCGGAGGTGCCAGGACGCTGTCTGCTGTCAGGGAGGCCAGAGAAGTGGTTTCTTGTTTGTCAGCAAGAGTCTGTGGTGAGGAGTCTGCGAAGCTCTCCCCACAGCACCCGGACCGAACAGGACAAATGAAACCTCTATTTGTTCAGCCTAGCCTGGATTTAGACGGTGTTTTACGGCCAGGGTTATTGGGATCAGCTGAAACCCAGGTGGACTGTTTATTTCTAGGATGGCTAAGCCAGACAAATGCTTCTCTGTCCTTCTACTTTCCAGGCCCGGAGAGCAGGAGACACATTCAGTCAAGAAAGAAGCAAGGAAGAGTATGTAAGAAACGTCTCTGGGGTGCCTACTGTGTCTCCGATGCTGAAACACATCAATAAAATTTTCAAAAGTGTAAGCTCAGGCTCAAGTTCTCCAGGCACACTGAAATCCACGCACGGGAGGACGCCTGACGGGCAAAACTCAAGAGAAACTTTACAGACGGCTATCGGGGTACTAAGACAGTCTTACAAAAGAGGGAGGGAGACGGCGGCGGCGGGCAGGGGCTAGTGCTCTCCGAGGAGGCCTCACAGAGGTTTGGAAGGCAACATGGTGTCTGTGTCGTTCTCCTCTGGGCCCTGCACTTCCTCAGCGCGAAGCCTGTCAGAGTGGGCGCTCTGATGAACGGATGAAGGAGGTGGCTTATGTTAGAGGGATAGCTGGGTGACGAAGGGGGAGGAGGGCATTCCAGCCTGAGGAAAGGCCCAGAGCGATGAGCCGGACTGTCTCGGTGAGACTGGTTTAACCACCGCAGAGGGCGTGTGGTGAGGAGTGGTGGGAAATGAGGTTAGATATGGAGCCAGATTGGGGAAGATTGGAAAGCCAGGCTGAGAAATTTAGTGGAGGTAAACATTCTTTCACAGAGCCTTTCTTCTTCCTTGTTTTTTCAGTGTTGGGTATTGAGCCCAAGGTGTTACAGAACCCGGACATGACACCACCGCTGGGCGTTCGGGGTCCCCGGCCCCTTCATGAAGCCTTCGAGGAAACGGGCTGCGTGCTAACCTTACGGGGAAGGGACAGTAGGAGAAACAGAATAAATTAAAAAGACCTCACCGTCTGCTGGGGACAGGCGGGGTGACGTACCCTTTGCTGTGCTCGCTGTGGTAACGGCATGGGGAAGACAGCTGGATATTTTAGTAGGTTTGCTTGCGAAAGCCGAGGCCACGTCAAACTTGTTCAAATGAATTGAGAGATTTCCAGAGAGGTGTCAGGCTATCCAGTGTGGGAAGTGGGGCTCAAGGGAGATACCAGAGGGGTCAGCCTGGTGAATTTCAACATCGCCTTTCTTCTCTCTCAGCTGTGCCTCATGGGTAATCTCTCACCTCGGCTTTTCCTCTCTTTAGGATTTCAGCAGACGGAAGCTTGACGTCAGAAGGCCATAATACCCTCCCACACCAGAGCCAGTCATCCTCGTTTACTCTCCGAAGCCCAGAATCTGCTTGGTGTGCTTGCGTATATCCACACCCTCAGCCCTCAGGACGATGAGGCAGAAGAATCTCTATGAGGTCGAGGGCAGCCTAGGCTACATAGCCAGCACCAGGTCAGACAGAACTACATGGAAATACACTATATTAAGAGGCTGGAGAGATGGCTCATCAGATAGGAGCCCTGGCAGCTCTTCCAGAATGGACCCAGGTTCAGGTCTCAGAACCCACAAGGCAGCTCACAACCACCTGTAACTCTAGCTACAGTGTGCCTAGACTTGCAGAGGCAGAGACCCGTCTGCAGAGCTCATCAGATGGCCTCTCTGCCTGAATGGTGAGCTCCAGGTTCAGTGAGAGACCCTCTCTCAAACATAAAGTAGAGAGCTAGAAAATTGGATCATTGGTTAAAAGCACTGGCTGCTCTTCCAGAGGACCTGGGTTCAGTTCCCAGCACCCACACGGCAGCTCACAGCTGTCTGTGACTCCAGTTCCAGGGGATCTGACGCTCCTCACACAGATATATATGTAGGCAAAGCACCAATGCACATAAAAATAAATAAATAGAGAACAACGGAGGGAGACAGTGTCCTCTGGCAATCACACGTATGTGCACATGTGTGCACACACGTGTGCATGTGTATGTGGAAAAAACAGAAGAACCTGATTGACTGCATTCAGCCTATGGATGGATAGCCCTGGATCCCAACCAATCAGCTGTGTTTAGGAGGCAGGTAATGAGGTAGAACACTGCTGCCTAGGCCTACCAGGAGCTGCAGGTCAGAGCGGGCATGGAGAGCCTGTCTAGTGTGCGAGCCCTGGTTCATTCCCAGCACCACAAACACACAAGGACAATCGGATTCCTCCAGTTGAATGATACAGGAGCAAGTCCATTCTCTCGAGTGTGGCAGAGGCACAGGGCTCTGTGCCTGACTCGGGGAGGAGGGTGGGACACTTAGATATCCCAGAGCTATTGAGCTGGCTGTGTTCCACGGGAGGAATTGGAGAAGTTTTAGAAACTGAACAGATCTCAGACCAGGAAGGATTTTTTTTCCTTACCTGGAGCAGAACAATTTAGAGGTAAATATTTATTTTATTTTATTAGAAGTATTTAAAAAATTAAGTCAGAGTCTGTTTATCATTTATTGCTATATCCCAGGCTCGGAGCAAAAACTCACAGCGTGTTTTGTTTTTCAGTAGAATTCAATTCCCTTAAATTCAGACAGCCAACAAACAAACTGCTCTTTATATTGTGTTGGAGACAGAGTCTGGACCAGGAACACAAACTGAACACCAAAACATGCTTTTTCTGATTCCTGATATAGGGCTTGGGTCACTGGACACAGACTTAGGGACAGGTAAAAACAAAGCAGCAAAGTCAGAGCCTGGGAGCTCGGCAGAGGGCTAGATAAACAGACAGGGCTGCACCCGGTGGCTCCCGGGGCGGATGGAAGGTAGCTTTCCCCGATACAGGCAGCAAGCATGGCAGGAGTCTGGGGACCTCTCACCCAGTCCCCACCCACGCTCACAGATGGAGAGCCATGCCATTAGCGGCCACACCTTTGAGTTCTGCCAGCATGCGGGCATTTGTGACCATTCCTTTTTCGTCGTTCCTGTATAGCTCCCTTAGATAATCAGCCCTGCTATGACCGAGTGTGGGACTTCTGGCTGGACTGCTTGGGTTCACAGCCCTGGTCTGCTGCTTGGGTAAGTGTTTGCATGGCTTCACTACATAGTTTCTGCATTAACAAAGCAGCACCAAATTAATAAACCCCCTTACAGGAAGGGGGAGACCGCGAAGGTTGTGTATGCATATGTCTAAGTATGTAATATGCCACGTGAGCAGTCATGTTCTCTGTAGTTGGTACCCCAAAACAAGATGGCAGACATGAGCTTCCAGGCTGGGAGGGCCCCCACAGGCCATTAAACCCACAAAAGCTCTTGAGGGCTATGGTTTGGACCTGCATCTATTTCTTTTTTCTTTTGGAACAGACTCCTGATTGGTGTAGAAACAGGAATAGAAACAAAGGCAAGCCAATCAGAATTTTTCCCTAGTATGCTTTCCCTCTGGTAGGAGAGAGTGTTTTCCTTACTGGTCCTGGCATGGGTTTGCAGTAATAAGGATGAGTTCAAAAAGCCTTTTTGCTCATCTCCTCCTCTATGGGAGAAGCTGCCCAGAGAGGACGGAGGCCATCTACAGTTCTGGTCTGCAATTTGACTACGGAAGACATTAAATTAATCTCTCCGTGAACTTTAGATTCTGTTATTTGCAGCTGGACTTTGTGCTTAAGCATCAGCTTGGAGGGACAGCATCTGAGTTTGCTTTTGGTTTATATTAAATTACTTCAAATTTTATGGCAGATGAGGTCAATACTGTTTATATTCTTTTACTTGAAAAAAGATTTCTTTTATGTGTATGGTTGTTTTACCTGCATTTCTGTGCGCAGTGCGTGCATGTGTGATACCCAAGGAGGCTAAAAGCGGGCGCTGGATCACCTGGAACTGAAGTCATAGACAGTTGTGAGCCACCATGTGGGCTCTGCGAGCCAAACCTGGGTCCTCTGCTCGAGCAGCCAGATCTCTTAGGCACTGAGTTGTCTCTCCAGCCTTTTGTCTTGTAGAAGAAGAGGGGGAGGAGGACGACGAGGAGGAGGAGGAAGGACAGGAAAAGGAGAGAGAAAGGGAGAAAGGAAGGAAGGAAGGAGGGAGGGACAGCGGGAGGGAGGGAGGAGGAAGGCAGAATCCCAGCATTTTAAGAAATTCTGGACATTTGGAGCTAGCTGTGGTGGTTCATGCCTATAATCTCTATATTTGGGGAGTTGAGGCAGGAGGATTGCTATAAATACAAGGCCAGCCTGGACTACACAGTGAGACCCTGTACCACTCATTCACCCACAAAAATAATAGAAATTCTGAGCATTTGGAATGTTTAGTATAAAATCTTTCAAGTTTTGAATATAGATTGTAATTTTGATCTTTCAAAATGATTGCCAGGCCCAGGCATGGTTATATATGCCTGTAATCCCAGCACCGGGCCCAGGTATGGTTATATATGCCTGTAATCCCAGCACCAGGCCCAGGTATGGTTATATATGCCTGTAACCCCAGTACCGGGCCCAGGCATGGTTATATATGCCTGTAACCCCAGCACCAGGCCCAGGCATGGTTATATATGCCTGTAATCCCAGCACCAGGCCCAGGCATGGTTATATATGCCTGTAACCCCAGCACCGGGCCCAGGCATGGTTATATATGCCTGTAACCCCAGCACCAGGCCCAGGCATGGTTATATATGCCTGTAATCCCAGCACCAGGCCCAGGCATGGTTATATATGCCTGCAACCCCAGCACCAGAGGTCAAAACAAGAGAATTGTGAATAGTTCATGGCTAGCTTTGTGTAAAAAGCAAGATCCTGTCTACAAACAAAGAAACAACAATAAAATAAACACACAGGCAAAGCCAGGAAGCTAAGCCTGATGGTACATACCCATAATTCCAGCTACTCAGGGGTCAACGTGGGAGGATCATTAGTTTGTAGTTGCCCTAGACTACACAGTGAGATTCCGTATCAAACAAAAACAAAGCAGAAACCCTAACTAAAATGATTCTCTGTGAGTAACTGACCGTCCCACTGTCTTGGGGCTAAGGGTTTGCTGAGCTGCAGATCTTCCCATGCAAAACTCATAATTGCTCCCTGCGTAGAGCACACGGACTTCAAATAAGACTTCCACTCTATGTGATCCCAGTTTACCCCATCAAGGTATCTAAACATGGTGTGCCTGCTCTCTGGGTCCCCATCTCCATGTTCTAAGGAGGCAGGTGCCATCGGAGGTCTGTGAAGTCCCTACAACACACGAGACAGAGGACTCACACACGCCAGGGCACAGCACAGTACCCTCTTATTTCCCTGGTGTGGCTGGCCCTGGGTCCTCAGCAAGGCCCAGGCACTCGCAGCTCTATGGCTGTGATATCAAATCTCTGCTTGGAGATGGTGAGGCTCCGCCAAGAGGTTAAGGGATTATTCTCTTACGCCCCCTCTTTCGGCTGAAGGAAATACCGCCTTCATCATTACACCCCATACAGTGCACTTGGCCCAGTTTTCTGAGTGTAAAAACTGAAGGCAACCTTCTTGCAGAATGGTGGTGGTATTCTAACCTCTGGCCTCGTGTTGGGTAGTGTAGCACTCTTCCTTTTATTAGGGAAAGTGAAAGGGACCGGTTTTCTGCCTGACTCCTGTGTGCCAGGCTCCACGGGGGACCCTCATCTAATTTTCCCTGTAGGACCCCACACTCCAGACTTTGAAGAAAAGGTTGAGTTCCAGGCTGTGTACTCTCCAGGCACGCCAGGAGAGTGTTTGGAACTGCCAAGCTGCCGTCGTACGAGGGAAGGGCCCATGCAGCTGAGCGTAGAGAGAATTAATAAAGGTCGCAGATAGCTTCCTCTGCACACAGCTGGCCAGGTGTTGGTGGCTCTGTGGGTGGCTTGCAGGGAGAGACGGGCCCACCCCGGGTCAAGTCATTTTCTGATGAGACGATGCGTGTTAAGAGGCTATAAAATTTTAAGAGCTCATGTCATACTCACCGTAAACATGAGGAATCCTTCCCCTTGGGAGAGCTGGTGCTCCAGCTTAGAAGGCCACCCTACAGGGGCCTCTAGGCTTTCTTCCCAGCACAAGTCAGAATTCTTGGAAGGGAGCCAAAATCAGAAAGGGAGGTTTGTATTTTATTAATTCCTTTAGCTCTCTTGTTATAGGTGTCCTTGGCCTCCTTGAACTTGAACATCCTGGCAAGAAGTTCCCAGTGTGTGTGTGTATGTGTGCGTGTATCTGTATGTGTGTGTATCTGTGTGTGTGTATGTATGTGTGTGTATGTGTGTGTATGTGTGTCTGTGTGTGTGTGTGTGCGTGTATGTGTGTGTGTATGTGTATGTATGTTTATGGGTGTTTATGTATATGTATGTGTGTGTGTATGTGTGTGTATGTATATGTATGTTTATGGGTGTTTATGTGTATGTGTGTGTGTATGTGTGTGTGTATGTGTGTGTATGTATGTGTGTGTATGTGTGTGTATGTATGTGTGTGTGTGTGTGTGTATGTGTGTGTGTGCAGGCCAGGAGGTACCTGTAAGGGGGTGGCATTCTTGGGGTGGCCATACCACTTGATATCTGCTTATCCTGTCACGGCTCCACCTACTTCAGCTAATAGACTGGAGGTATGTCTGGGCTCCTGGGTAGAGTGGCTTGTGGCCTGGTTCTGGAAGCAGCAGAAGGGAGGATGCTCTCCACCCCCATATCTCTCTCTCTTTGGTTTTTCAAGACAGGGTCTCTCTGTTGTAGCCCTGGCTGTCCTGGAACCCACTCTGTAGACCAGGCTGGCCTCAGACTCACAGAGATCTGCCTGCTTCTATCTCTGCCTCCCGAGTTCTGGGATTAAAGGCGTGAGCCACCACTGCCTGGCCCTCCATGGGTCTCTCAATAGCATAACTTACTTTTAGTCTCTCACCTGACAGTTGGAAAGAACTTCATCTTCAGGTCTTTCTTCAAGGAGTTAAGGACAGACCTAAATTCATACTTTAGTGTAAATGTCTGGCAGAGCTTTACACCTGCCAAGCAATGTTCTGCTAATGAACTACACTTCCAGTCCCAGATATAAGACTCTTAAAGACTGTCCCAAGAACATATTTTGCTCAAGATCAAGAAGACCAGAAGAGGACCCTGGACGGATGGATATAGGGTGACAGAAACACGAGAGGCAGAGCTTATTTCTTCCCATTTATGTCTGGGCAGACCTGGGTGACTCTAGGAAACCCGAACCAGGGTGTCTATCTGTGTCTGAGGTGCGGGCTTTGGAGGCAGGCCTGTGTTTGAGTCTCAGCCTCTGCGCTGTGAGCTCTGGGAGTGTTTAACCTCTGGGAGTCTGTTTTCCCCTTAGTAAATGGGATTGCTGATAAACCTCATGTGGAATGACCAATGGGAGCCCGAGAGGAGAGCACATGGTGGTCTCAGGTGGCACCTGGGTGATGGACGTTACCCGGCAGCCCCCAGGAGTCTTTCTCCATCAGGTGCTCCGGGGCCACCCCAAGGCCACACGTGGTTCAGAGGAGAATGGTGACAGAGAGGAGCAGCCATATGGAACAATACCAAGAAAGAGAGCCGGGCGGCGGTGGGGCTGAGTCACCGGTGACTCATTTCCTTGCCCGAGGATGCTCTGAGCCCGGGCTGTTTCTCACACGCCTCACACTTTAGGTTCCCTCTCTGTGGGAAAGACACCCCTTCCCCAAGAGGAAAGGGACCAGGGCGTCACACCGAACCCTCCGCACGGCTTCAAATGCAATTCGAACTCAGAAAGAAACAGTAGCATAAGATCCGATCATTAGAAGAAAGATAGCTTTTGACTGGGGTCTAGGGGAGAGCCTAGAACCCCCTTGTCCTTTTCTAGGTTACCACAATGTCCTATGTACCCCATAGGACAGTGGGAAGGCAGGAAGAGTGTCGAGAAACCGAGGACCCCGCCCACAGCTGTTACCCAGCCTCGGTCCGGGCTCGCTCTGGTATTTTTCCACTCAGGTTTTTTTTATGTGCTTTCATTTCAGCCAAGTTTATGTTATTTACATCAATACTATTCAAAAGACTCGAACTTGAGAATAGAGACAGCATGGTGGGGGTAGGGCGTTCAAGATTATCCCTGGATATATAGTGAGTTCAAGGCTGTCCTGGGCTACACGACACCCTGTATTTAAAATAATAATAAATGAACGAAGCAACACATTGGAGCCATACGTGAAATTGAAAGTGCTTCACGGTAGCCTGCATCGTTAGAGGAAATGGAAACTAGCTAGTCATGGTGGCACACAGGCCCATCCCAGTCCTTGAGAGGCAGAGGCAGGCAGATCTGTGGGTTCAAGATCAACCTGGTCCACACATTGCGTTCCAGACTATCTGGAGTTCCACGAGACCTTGTCTTGGAACAAAACGAAAAGGAGGAAAGCAAGAGGCACAGGCGAGATGCACTCAGTGCATCTTCTCTAGGTGCACGCACCCCAGCGTTTCACCTTATCACAAGACAGCATGATCGATGACGTACTTCTTTGTGTATCTCGGGTATGAGGCTTAGGCACCTGTCAGGTGCTCAGCACCAACGCGGGCTCGTGGCACCCTGGTGGCCGTACAAGTCATTTCATTGTCTATATTCCCTTAGCTTTTGCTTGAGTTACACCCTAGGCATGTGTCATAAAATTCCCTCCGGGATAGACAGCCTTCTAGAGCTACAGCGGCATCAGATATAATTGTGTGCCCCTGTGACTCCGGCCCTGGAGAAGCGAAGCCAGGAGGGACAGGAGTCAGGACATCAAGGCCAGCCTGGGCTACGTGAGACTTTGATACCCCTGCCCTCTGCCCCCAAATGCTCTACAGTAATGTGCGTATACGGTCTGATTTCAAAGGTAATGTGTTTGTGTTTTGACGTGTTGTGTTCGGGGGTTCCCCTATTCAAGCATCATGTGATTACAGATGCTCACATTGAACACAAATCAGGCACATGCACACACACACACACACACACACACACACACACATCACATACTTCTTTCTTTATAACTACTTTTCATTCCATGATACACTGTGAACATCCAAACACCAATAATAACATCATAGTAAACTTGAGCCTCTTCAGAGAGCCAAGTGTTCAAGTACCTGTTCCCCTCTCAGGGACAGAGCCTGGCATTTCCAATCCCTGTTCCTCAGATGTGGAAACTGAAGCTCTAGGTAAGTGGAAAGACTTGATTCTTTGGCTGGGCACATTGTTCAGTTGGTAGTTTAGCAAGCACGAAGCCCTGGGTTCGATTGCTAGCACTGCATAAAACCACTTGGGGTGGTGTGTGTTGTAATCTCAGCACTGGAAGATAGAGGCAGGAGGATCAGAAAATCAAGGTCACCCTGACTACACAGTGAGTTCGAGGCCAGCCTGAGATACATGAGACCCTGTCTCAAAGGGGAAAAAAAAATTAAATTCCGGCAAAGTTGGGACTCAACCCAGATCTGATTTTAGCCCTTGAGCCTTTCGTTTTTACCATATGGTTCTCCTTCTGTAGGGAGGCAGGGAGAGGAGCCAAGATACGCCAAAGAAACAATTTACAAATTAACTTTTGCAGTAGGAGCCTCCGGAAATTGAGGCTTGCTGCCTCCATAATTTTGCTTAAAAACCTCCATAACCACACAGGTAAACCCTTTCCTCTGTGTGTCCAGGCTGCCCCTGGGCTGCAGTCATCTCCTAATACATAGTTTCTTTCCCAGGTTGCTTCTCTCAGATTTATAAGAAAGAGTCCTGAGAGTCTAACGTCAAGGTTTCTGAAGACCAGCACTCGGTATTCAAGCCAGATAATGTCTCGATGTTCTGTGCTTTGGAGAATGTTTATCAGCAACCTTGACCTCTACCTACCAGAGGCCAATAGCCATCTTCCCTCCTTCAAGGCTGCCACCCCAGTCTTGGCATTCAAAACTGTAGGCACTGCCAAATGTTACCGTAGGGAGCACCCCCTCTAGTTGGGAACCACTGCTTTTAAATAGAAGATGCAGGAGATGTCTTGCTTTATTTTGCCATAGATGGGTCTTGCGGTGTACCCCTGACCGGCCAAGTTCCGCTATGCAACTCAGGTTGGCCTTGCTCTTGTAGCAATTCAGCTACTGTGGCTTGGTAAGTACTGGTAAGCCTTTTCTAAACTAGTCATCTGATGCTACCCAAGGAAGAGGCAGGACCATCCCTTCTCATGCTGATGGCATCGCCCACGGTTCCGCCATTGTGTCTCCAGTGTCTATACACAATAGGCACTCAATAAACGTGGACACTGACAATTGTTGTTTGGTTTGTTTCTTTCTTTCTTTTTTGAAACAGGCTGTCCTGTAGCCTAGGTTGGCTTTAGACCTGTTATGTAGCTGGGGCTGGCCTTGAACTCCTGGCCCTTCTGCCTCTGCCTCCCAAGTGACAGGATTTCAGGCATGTGCTCTCATGCCTGGTGCTTTGGGGTGGGGAGCTTTATATTAGGACCTTCAAGACCACGCCAAATGTGCAGAGTGCATGTCTCAGACAATAATACTTTTAAAGCTCCTTTTCCAGGGCAGCGTGGTGGCTCATCAGGTAAAAGAGCCTGGCAGGAAGGCTGACAGCCTGAGTTCCATCTGACCCCAGCGAAAGGAGAGAACGGACTCCTAGAAGCTGCCCTCTGCCCTCTGATCTCCACACTCCTAGAAACTGCCCTCTGCCTTCCACGCTCCTAGAAGCTGCCCTCTGACCTCTGACCTCTGACCTCCACACTCGCACTGAGCATGTGTGTGCCTGTACACCTGCACACATGCAATAAATAAAATGCAATACATTTCTTTTTAAAAAATCGCCTGCTTTTTGCCTGGAGTTCTAAGCCTTCCAGATTCCTTTAGCTAATCTCTTATTTTCTTACACCACACAGAATTAGATACAGTCTTGGCAATACATCCCCAAGTACTATATTATTCTTAGACTAATGTGTGCAGGTATTCTATGTTCGTGCTTTGCCTGTCTGTGCACAGATTTCCTGGAACTGGAGGTATAGCTGATATGTGGCTGCTGGGAATGGAACCTGGACCCTCTGGAGAGAAGCTAGTGCTGAACCACTGAACCATCTCTCCAGCCCTTTTATTTATTTATTTTGCTTCAGGGTCTTTCTGTGAGACTCTGGCTAGATTAGGACTCCCTCAAATCCTCCTGCCTGAGCCTCTTGAGTGCTAGGATTACAGGCATGAGCCAACAAGTCTGTTTTCCACTTTAAAATAGCACTACAGTGAATACCTCGTGCATGCACACACACACACAAACACATACACGCACACATACATGCACACACACACATAAAACACATACACGCACAGACACACACACACAAACACATACACGCACACACACACACACACACACACATACACGCACACACACTCCTCCTTGGGCTTTTTCTTTCTCTCGAGTGGAGATCTATCTTTTGAATCTGAACGAACAAATCCTTTCTTGCTCAACACGCAGACTTTTTAAACTGAATTTTACACCTGGAAACGCCTTCTCTGATTCAGAAAATAAATCTCCAGCGTAAACAAAACTGGTCAAATCCCCCTGACTTCAGCTCCGCTTGACCTTCCGGAGCGGTGGCTCTGCAGACACCCGTCTCTCATCCCAGGTCTTTAATCTTCGATTTCCTCACCTTTAAACGGGAGTGATGATACTCCCAACTTCAAAGAGGAGTTTTTAAGGATTAAGTGAGATTATCCTTGAAGGTTCCTGGCACATATTAGAAAGCAATAAAAAGGTTTAAGCAGGGCAGGAGAGATGGCCCAGCACACAAAGGTTCCTGCCTCGCAAACTTGGCCATCTCAGTTCGATCCCCAGAACCAACAAAGGTGTCTTCTGACCTTCGCACGTATGCTGTGGTACCCTTTCCATCACCACACCACATAACGATAAATAAATACTGTAAAATATATTTAAGCCATGTAGTAAGTGTTTTTATTTAATGCTGCATGAGTGTGTGTGCGTGTTAGAGGACAGCCTTTTGGAGTGTGTTGTCACATCTGGTTTTGGGGTGTGTGTGACAGTCCAGCTTGTGCAGTAAGTGCTTTTACCCTCTGAGCATCTCCTCTGCCCCGGCGCAGTGATAGCCATGGGGAGCTAGAGGTTGGCACGTGTGATTTCGCCCCACAGACTTCTTGACTTCGTCTTGACTGTGTTTGAAATATTTTATAATCAAACTCTGAGAACAGAAACCTTAAATGTTACATTAGTTGATATCATGATTTTTACAAAAGGATGAACTGGGCAAATATTGGAAAAAGATAGGTGTGAGCAAGATTGTATCAAGCTTAAAATGTGACTGCCGTGTCTGGGGTCTCGTGCCTGTAATTCCCAGTTTGTCAGAGCTGGAGGCGAGATGGAGAGCTCAAGGGCACCCTTGGCTGTGTGGGAATTGGAGGCCAGCCTCGACTATTTGAGACCCTGTCTCAAAACAAACAACAGCCCCAAAGTAACAAACAAGAAGTGGAGTCTACTCTTGGCTGTCTCACTGAGTCTGTTCCTCTTTGAGTATAGAACCTGCGTGCAGAACGTGTGTGTGCTGGAAACGACCCGGAAGTTTTGTTTTTCCGTCTGGTCACGGGATATGAACCCCTGTATGCCTTCGCTACGGAAGGATTTGGTGGAGGGCTTATTTTTCTTCCTGTCTTTTTCTTTCTTTGAGATTAAAACACATGGTTTGTTTGCAAAGCTACTTTGAAGCAGTCGGAACAAACACCACCTCAGCTCTGACTCGCGGTCCTTTCTCAACTGGGTTTCGATTGTGACCTTTTGGTTCAACAGCTCTCGTTTGGGGGTTCAGCTTCCTGGACTGGAAGATAGGGGTGAGCACATCCCTCAGCAATGTAAAGATCGAATCAGAGCAGACAGCGGTGCGTGCTGCAGAGCGTGGCTCAGGCCTAGGCTAACTGTGGTTTCCTCAGTTTCCTCGCAGGAATGAACCCTTCACCCTTCATCTTGCTGGGGTGGGGATGGAGGTGGGGATCCAGCTGACCACTCTACTGCTGGATCCAGAGGTTTTGTTGCATGTATTCGTTTGTTTTTATGTGGGGTGGTAAGGGGGTTCAGTTGAGAAGGTCACGACAGGGCCCAATAGCCTGAACTGCCAACTGGCCAGAGGTGAAAACCTCGGCTTATTGTTCCCGTTTCCTCCCATTCAGAGCCCCTGTGACCGGCTCTGTGATTCACCGAGCACCCTCCCCTCAAAATTCACTTCGACCAGTTAAGGTGTGAAGACTCCATGTCTGGAGAGTGGATCATATTGCTTTGAGCTGAGGTCTGAGTGTATTTTGTGTTCTGAATTTTCTATTGCTTGAATTTGGAGGGAGGGCTCAGTATGTGTGCCTGTCACCTGGGGTTGCTCTAACGTTTTACGAAATACCCGGGAAGGACCTTGAGATGGCTCAGCATTAAGCCTGATGACCAATCAGGAACCAATCCCTGGAACCCGCATAGAAGGAGAGAAGGAACTCCTGCAAGTTGTCCTCTGACCTCTCTGTGTGCACTGCCACACACCTCTGTTTCCTGATGTCTGCAGAATACATCCCTCCCATCCGATGCCAATGGCAACAGAAAATACATCTGGAATCACACCCGTTATTTTCTAAGCCATCATGGTCACTGCCTGCACTGCTTTCCTCTTGGCATAGAACAGAGAGAAAGAGGAAGCCCGATGCTAGTCTGTGGGAGCCTTGTGCCAAGAAAGGGAGCCCCACTTCCACCCCAGACACAGCCCGTCCCAAGAGTCTATAATCGGAGCACATGTAGGCCTCTACTCTCCTGCCTCCTAAGCCTGGGACATCCTGGGAACAGCGTGGACTTACTATTCCCTAGCTGTGACTTTGGGCTGGTTTCTGACCCTCTCTGAGACTCAGTTTCCCCATTTGGTTGTAGTACCATTTTCATACCATTGTGTGAAGGGTTTAATATGGTGTGGCGTATTTTAGATTTTTATAATATTTACTTATGTGCTTATTTGTGTGTGTGGTGTGTGTGTGTGTGTGTGTATGTGTGTGTGCACGTGTGTGCGCGTGTGTGCACATGTGTGTATGTGTGAAGACACATGCATCATGACAGGTAGGGATATGAGGTCAGAGAACGACTTGCAGGAGACAGTTCTCTCCTCCCACCTGGGTCCCTGGGATCAAACACAGGCCATCAGACTTGGCAGCAGTGCCTTTCTCTACCTTTACCCATTGAGCTATCTTGCTGACCCAAGATGCAATATTTGAAAGCTCACTGTGTTTGAATAAACATAGACTCTAGAAGGAGACACATGGTAAGCTATTAAATGGGGTTTGAATTTAGGGGCAGAGTAGCAAAGCAGAAAGGAGAGATCTTTTGGGGGTAAGGTTACTTATGTGTCGTATGTATATGGGTGTTTTGTCTTATGTGCGTCTGCACACCAGAAGAGGGCATCTAATCCCATGGGATTCCAGTTACAGATGGTTGTGAACCCCCATGTGGGTGCTGGGAATTGAACTCTGGTCTTCTGGAAAAGCAGCCAGTGCTCTTAACTGCTGAACCATCTCTCCAGCCCCTTGAATTTATTTGAATGTGTCTTTTTTTTTTTAAACATTGACTTTACTTTAGGGTATTTTGTATTTAAGAAGAAATACAAAAATAAAGAAATACAAAATAATACACACACACACACACACACACATCCCTTATTCAGTTCTTCTATGTTATTATCTTAAATAACCTTTGTCAAACCAAGGAAACCAACTGAACACGGTAAAACACGTTTATCATCCCAGCACTTGGGCAGCTGAGGTAAAAGGCTTTCAAGTTGAAGTCCAGCTTGGACTCCACAGTGAGACCCAGCCAGCCAGCCAAAGAGCAGCAGCAGCAAGTAAGCAACACTATACTAAGAACCCAACGCAGAACATTACTGATTTAATTGCAAATGTCATCGGCTCTTTCTACTAAGGCCATTTTTTCTATTCCAGAGTACCACGTAGCATTTCGCTACCAAGTAGGTAAAAGAAGGAATCGGGAAGCTTTAGAGTGACATTGACTTACAGAGCTATGCAACTTTCACCATGATACTTAGAACTCCATAATCTTGTTGGTAAAGGAAGTGGGTAAACTAGGCATGGTGGCTCATGCCTGTAACCCTATAGCATTTGGGATTTGGTGACAGAAGGATGGGGGATTGAATCTGCCGCATGAGACCCTGTCTCAGAAAACAACCAGGGGCTGAGGCAAGACATCTCTCCCACAGCCCCGTTCCTCAGAGAGGAAAAAGTGAGGATGTTTGCCCTGTGTGCAAAGGTGATTTTAAAACAGAATTCTCAAAATATCAAAATAGATGCCATAGCACCAACAAGTCTCTGTTGGCCTCATTAAGGAAAAGAATAGGTAAATATCTAACCACATCTTCCAACTGGGAACTCCTGACTACCAAGGTCACTGGGGATGGAGGTATTTGGGGATCTTGAAGGTCTTTTCCATTCCCCTCTGGTAGCATTTATGCTCGTCACAGGCGTAGAGGGAGGGGGAATGTCTTTAAGAAATGACAAGTAGTAAGTCCTGATTCTTGTTCTTATTATTTATGACTTGCAGACCTTGAGGAAGATAGGATCTGAGACTGGTCTCTGACTTACTAGCTGTTTTAGTCTGAAGCTCATGGCTCCTTGCCCAAGCTGTGCCGCTTGAGCAAGCTTTAGATAGCAGGATCTGAAATGGATAATTACCCTAAAAACCCAGTCTACCATGGTTGGGGTTGCAGCACAAGCTAGACTG